>RPOG01000437.1:0-46724 GCA_008086565.1 Thalassoma bifasciatum
TCATGACTGCTTTATTGTGTGAATATATTTATTTTCACCTTATTAGAGCCGTAAACGTCGGCGGCCTTGAGATGCCATTGCCGTCTCTTAATAAACTCCAGCGACTCTCTCAGAGAAAAGATTTTTTTATTCGCTTCCTGCCTTTGAATCCACCACCACCAAGGCCTCGAATGCCAAAGGAACACTTTTAATTCATCAGCGGGAGGGGTGGGGGGGCAGTGAAGGCTGTTCTGGATCATTGGACAGACAGCGCCTCTGAAGTCTGAGAGACAGGGCGAGAGAGAGAGAGGGAGGGAGTGCCTGGGTAATTTAAAAAGTCGCCGTCACAGAGCGAATAAAGGACTTTGCAAACAGTGGAGTAGAAAGACCTCCACCATTTAATTATGAAGTAATTGTAAAGTCTATAACAACAGAGACCTGAAAGCAGGCGGCAGGGGAAGAGGGACCGCTCCATAAAAAAACGTAATTAGCCCAATATCATCTTCTCCACTCTCTGAAGCCACTGTAGAATTTAAAGGGACAAAAGCAGGAGAAACAGACAAGTTTCTTTTAAAGATAAAACGGAGCGCGGCGTCACAGTTTAGATCTTCGGTGACTCGGATCAATATGTAATTACCACCGCGAGGAAGAAGCACCCTCGCCTCCTCGCTCTCTCTTTAACCCCTCTTTATTCCTGGAGGGAGGGAAACAAACCCGCGGTGATGGAGGCTGTCGCTTCGCCAACACATGCATTTCCCTTTTTTTCTGTTTCAATTAAGAATCTCAAAAGGGGAAGGTACAATTCACTCGGCGATAACTCTAGAAGTGGAGGTGGAGGGACACGAACTCTTCTGAACTCGTCGACGGGGTAGCGCGTAGTGAATAGGAGATGGACGACGTGTATCTAGGGCACCCCCTCCCCCCCCCCCCACGACGATGACGTCCCAATGGCGTCCCGACCTTTTAACACAGGTAATACAATGAGCGACCTGAATGGATGAGTCATTTTTAGCTCGTCCAACAAACGGCTCTTCAGGCTCCACACTCACATGGCTAATTTGCAAACATGATGCCTTTTTTTTTTTTTTTTGTTCCTTTCTTTCTTTCTCGCTGTCATGACTCAGCAGAAAAGCTTCCAGGACTTCCTCGATGCTCCCACGCGACTTTCACGACTTCCCTATTTTTTTTTTTTTTTACCTCTTTGAAGTAACTCCGACTACATCCTCTCCTCGTACGCCGCCAAGAAAGCGAAACCAAGGGTCACTGCGTTTCCTCTTTGTGTGTGTGCGAGCGCAAACAGTCGAAGCAGCTCCTGGTTTTTGGAACACGTTGACAGCGCCGTCCTTCCACCTAGCTTCCAGAATACACAGCTGCTGCCGGCCTGATTGTGTCCAGTCGACGGGGACCGAAAGCGCTGTACTTCGTGTGTACTGCGTCCAAGACGACGCTCCCCCCCCCCCCGATGTTGTATTCACCAGCTCGTTTTTTTTTTTGTTTTGTTTTTTTGATTCCTCTTCTCTCTGAGAGGAATCAGACGCGGTGAGGGAGCACAAATGGAGAAACTCAATAAAGAAGGAATGGATTTTGAGATCCCAAATTAATAAAGAGAGAGATACTTCTGGATTGTTCCAATTCGACCCTGGAGGGGGGTTCCTTGATGAGATTCGCACTTTGGAAACCATTAGAAAAAAACATTATCAGCGCCGTCGTAGTCCCTCGATGTTCAGATGTGTGTTGTGAAATTAGCTTGAATGTAGTGAAATTGACAAATGTACCTTTAATTATATAATCACTCGAAAAAATCTGTTTTGACGACTTTGTTGAAGCAGATTTGTAACTTTATTGCTGCTTGAGGGTTTCTTTGATGAAAAACGATAAGTAGCATTAACTAAAGGTGGGGTCCGCATTTCCTTCCAGCAAATGCAGGATGCAACATAACTAACAATGCTAACCTTGGGCACACTCCAACCTCGCATCCTGTTTCCACCCAGGTGTCTTTGCTGCTCCTCTAAGACATGTGCCAGAGCTGGAGGATTTCACCAACAAGGTTCCCGCTGTCTCCCGGCTATAAATAATGCACATCTTTTTGTCAGCACTGTTTGGAAGTATCGAAACGCCCCCCCCCTCTCTTCACCCATCTCCTCCTCTCCTATCTCCCTCTCCGCTTCGCACACACTTGCCCCGTTCCCCCCTCCACATGTCAAACGACATGACATTCAAACGCTCGACATGAGGCGAAATCTCCCTTTAGATCTCTCGCTGAATGATTGAAGCTGACAGTGAGTTATGAGGCGCATTACTCCTTTCTTTTTATGATGAGTCGCTCAGGAGAAGTGGGACTACGCCAGGCATGAAAGGGAAAGGGAAGAGTAATTTTATGCTAATGGACTCTCCAGGGGAAAAAAAAAAAAAAACGGGGGCCGATTGTGACCTCACAATAACTTGAGGAGGGAAGCGTGACTCACTGAGAAACCCCACAACAGCGTGTTCCTGCAGCTTCCCCGACACTGATGTAAGCATTAATAACACTAGTCTAAATATAAGTCATTGTTTGCTGAAGCATGCGCAGGGAAACACGGTTATATATTTTGACATGGGTTTATTAATTATTCATCACATCTGTCAAACAAGACGCCTGTTGCTGCAGAATTCTTCTATATTCCAAAGAATCAGGCCTGAAAAGTTTTTCTTCATCGTGACAGNAGGCTTATTATGTCATTTTCCTTTCAATACATGTTCAAAGCAGCGTGATTATCCAACATAACTACGGTGGCCCTGAAGGTCAACTGCACAAACATTTCATGGACATGAAAACATGTAAAAACATTCAATAAAAACAGGGGGAAAATGTCACTGAAGTCCAGAAGACAGTTCAAAAGAAAACTGTTATTCAAAAAGAGTTCACAAAATACCAAAAACATTTTATGAAAATATTTCATCAGACCCAGAATTGCGTTTTAGAAATTGAACTATTTTATGAAATATTCATCGAAAAGGTTCCATCAACACTTGTAAAGTATTGAATTTGTGTTTTGTTTAATAATTTTGCGTCTTTATGTCATATTCCTTTTGAAACGTCAAAAACGGCCTCATTATACAACATTTGTACGGTGGCCCTGAAGGTCAACTCTACAAACATTCAATGTACATGAGAAACATGAAACAACGTTTAAAAAAAAAACAAAAAAAAAACAGAAAATGTCACTAAAGTCCAAAAAGAAAACTGTTATGCAAAAACTATTCACAAAACTGTTATAAAATAAAAAACCCAGAATTGCGTCATGGAAATGATCAATTTTACAAAAACTATCCTAAAAAAACACAAAAATTTATTTTACCTCCACTTGAAAATAAGTTAAATTGTGAAAAACATTTTGGTTTGTGTTAAGTTTTGGTGTTTTCAGAAAGTTTTTTTTGAGCCATGTTAAAAGAAGCTTGATTATTCAACTCAAGTACGGTGGCCTTGAAGGTCAACTGCTCAAACATTTCACAGCCATGAAAAGAAACATGACATAATATTAATTAAAAAACATAACAATGCCAATGAAGTGAAAAAGAAAAAAAGTTAAAAATGTCCAAGGGAAAACTGTCCAACAAAAATAGGCTTAAAAAAATTTTTGATAAAATTCTGCACAGCTAAAAAAAACTGGATGAAACTCTGAATTATTTAAAAGCAAAAATATTTCATAACCACTTGTAAATTATGGACATTTTTGAATAAATTAATTTTGGTGTCTACAAAAATTTTTTTGTTCTACATAAATATATTTTGCTTTTTTGTTTTGGCAGTTCAACTAAACTGCCTTGCGTTATGCGAAAGACGTAGTGATATGGGTTTTTTTTTAGTATTATGGTTTAATGTACTCTTATTAAATATTTTGGAGTTTTAACCAATATTTTGTGTTTGTGAAATTCAGTTTTGCCTTTCAGGGCCACCATATATTGATAATATTCAAACCTCATAGCATACATGGTGGTGTCATTTTTGTTTCGTCTTGTCTTTTTTTTGGCCCTGACTGTGTAAAATCATTCTTTTCTAGGCCAGAGTCGTCTTCGGCTTGTTTGCCCTCTCCATCTAGGCCACCGGGGAGTCCGCAGAGGGTAAGACAAATCCTGATTCCAGACACACACACACACAAACACGCACTTACAAGCCTGATTCCACTGTGAAGCAACTTGCTCTGTCGGCGCACCTTGGGGACAGCTCCCCGCCACCAGCCGCCAGTCCTCAAATCCACTGACTGATCCCATGCCCAGACACTCGGGCCTCGTCCAGCCAATGCACAATTTTTCAACCTTCACTTCCTGCTGCGGCGCCTCCAGTACTTCTCCTCCTCCTCACTCAAAACAAGAACGACGCCATGTTTTTGTCATCATGAAAGCGCCGCAGATCTGGAGCCTGGCACCTGAAGCTTCCCTTTTTGAAGCCTCGCCGCTTCTAAACATCGCTAATTGTGAGGAAATATTGTTCCTGAGCCGCCTTCAGAAGCTTCGTAGCAACAGTTCCTGCTTTCTACCATCTCCCCTGTTGGAAGGAAGCATCTGAACTGAAGCATCAAGACCTGACTCCTGATTCCACACGTTGAAAAAGAAAAGCCGCTAACTGAATTGATTTGTACACGCTGATATTCTCATTCCTACTTTTTGAATATACTGTAATTATCCCGACTATTTAAATAGAGGGCAAATGGTTCCTCTAGTGACTTGCAAATCCATTATTGCCTGCCTAATTGGCTTGGCAAGCCTCGCCCCCTCTTTCCCTCGCTCGTTTCGCTCAAAGATTAAAATCCAGCCGTGATTTTTAATTTGAAACGGGAAGAAAAGTGCAGTCGAAATGTTTAGCCCGAGATGGGAAGAAAGAGAAAGTGAAATCTTATTTAAGCGTCGCACGGCGCACAATGTGCATCAGTGAACTCTGCCCCCCGATGAAGCAGCATGACTAAGTTTATCTGTTACTTAGAGGAACACACAATCTCTAACCCCACAGCCTTTTTAACCCCTTACATCCCACCCAAATCTGGACGATATGCCATGCTGTGTTTTTGAGTTATAACTGTAGAACCATAACATCAGAACTTATCAGTGACACCTCATTTGAAAGATTAAAGTCTCTAGTTTCAAAAATGTCATGCGAAAGACATCCACCACATCACTTCTACACTTTTTCATCTACATCTGGGTGAAAGTTGAGCTGTCTAGGTAAAAACTTGTAGGAGTTTGTGAGTTTTGAGTCTCAGGTGACCGAACACCAGCAGTTTTTTGACGACTTTACGCGAACAAAACCAGCTTTATCAGCGCTCAGTGTCTTCTCTGTAGTCAACTTTGTTCTCTTTGTAAAAAGCTTCACAAAAAATCATGAAATTTCAGCTTTCAAGGTAAAAATTTGTAGGAGTTTGTGAGATTTTAGTCTCATGTGACCAAACACCAGCAGTTTTTTGACGACTTCACGCAAACAAAACCAGCTTTTTCAGCGCTCAGTGTCTTCTTAGTAGTCAACTTTGCTTTCTTTGTGAAAAGCTTCACAAAAAATCATGAAATTTTAGCTCCCCTGTTGCGCACATGAATACGGATGAATACACATGGCAGAAAAGACTGCTTTTTGACTGTCTAGCAAGCTAAAGCAGGCGTCCTGTAAATGCTAAGATTATTGGTTACTATGCGTAGACTGCAAGAGTCGTTGGGGAAGCTTTGCGCAGCATTAGCTAATGTTTTGAGCCAGTGCAGCAGAGAGCACTTCTTGTATAAATCAGGCTCTCCTGGCATCAAATCTATAGTATTGAGATAGCACTTCTGTCTTGTAGCCAGAAGTCTAAGAAACTAAAATACACTTTTACAAATGTTTATACTTTGATGACGTTAGAGAAATGGCAACCGGGTCGCCGACGCCCCAGTCACACTCCCCTCTCTTCTTCAACTATCTGCCAACGAGGTCTTTATTGATGATGTCAGAAGGAGACCCTCTGCGTCTGCTCCCAGATTGGAAACTCTTCCGCATAGATTGTGCGTCGTCTGCCCAGAACGAAATAATGAGTGGAACATCTTAAGAGCATCTCGCCGGCTAATGATTGTTTTCCTGACAGGATGATTAACGCTCAGGTCGCTCCGTTAAAGCTACAAAAGCACCGCGTGTTGCTCGTGCATCAAGCCCTAAAGTGCTCTCATAACCTTAAAAGCCTTCACGCGCGCTGACTGCAGTCAAACGAACAGACTCAGTTCTGGTTCGCCGCTGTTGTTCCCCGGCGCGGTCGGCTAATAAGTCAATCCCATCTTGCTCCCTGATACAGCGAGGATGCACTTATCGCGTTGTCAGCAGCTCGTTTCATTAAGCCCCCCCCCACCCTTCGCCGGTTAAGTTTGCATGTTACCGATTCAACATTTTTAAATTACCTAGCTCCAGCTGACTCCAGCCAAGTTGCGGTGGGGAAAACAAAGAGAAGGGCTCCCCGTGCAACCCCTCATCCAGCGTTGGTCATCAATCACTCCTGTCAGAGCAGCTGGGCTTTTTTGCTCTTTAGTGGGAACTCACACCGGAGCGCTACATCATCCGGATGAACGCTAAGGCTTTGATTAGAGCGGCCATTCTCAACCTTTACGAGCCCAAGATCCAAAAAGCAACACAAACCATTAAGATCTTAACAAAAAAAAGGGGTGTATTGAACGTTTATGTAAATAATTTAAATTGTGAAATACATTTTTGTTTTGTTAAGTTTTGGTGTTTTCACAGTTTTTCCTTTGAGCCTTACAATAACCCTTAAAATAATTTTGTGTCTTTATGCAAAAAAATTGTTGAAACGTGCGAAAAGAAGCTTGACAGTTCAACTCAAGTACGGTGGCCTTGAAGGTTAACTGCACAAACATTTCACAGCCATGAAAAAGATGATATAATATTTAAAGAAAAGAGAAAAAACATAACAATGCTAATGAAGTAAAAAAAGAAAAAAAAGGAAAGGCATCACAAATTATGAAAGGAAAATCTAAATGCTGCACAGCTTAAAAAAAATGAACGAAACCATTTTATGAAGTAATTCTCAGACGCAAAAAAATATTTTATCCCAAAAAAAAATTATATTTTTTATTTATTTTTATTTATTTTTTATTTTATTTTTTTATTTTTATTCTCTTCACTTTAAAATAAAAGTCTAATGTTACGGTTGCACCACCCTGACATTTGACAAGGTGAAAATTACGGGACAAAAGTTTTTTAAATTTCTCAACAGCTTTAAAATTATTTTTATTTGCAAAGAATGTTTTATTTAAAAAGGTTCAAGCATAAAATAATGCCACTGTATTTTTAATTTCCATTTACAATAACTGACATTCAATGTTTAGAGTTTAATTACTGTGGATACTTGTCAGGACGGTTGCACCACCTGACATTTTGGGGGTTTGAGGAACCAAAACACAAAAAAACATGTTTTATTTTAATAGTTTAAAGATGTGTTCAAATAACACAGGTTTCATAGAATAAAGAAATACATGTGATGAAATACTCAATTCATGATGGAAGGAAATATTGCACTCGGACACAAAAAAAGGGACGTCACCTCATTGACCCAAGTATTGAGGACTTGTCCACCTGTGAGTGTTTTGGATATGAGAGGGGGGCTTACGGCAGCACCTGCAGAGTCACCAAACATCAGAAAAGTCTCTAGATTTGTTGAGCGGAGTCTGAAAAGTCACAAATTAAAGCATCTATAAACAAGTGTGTGTGGAAAACCAGCTGTTATTTAACCTCAAGGTTTCCCGGTGTGGTGGAGGGGAAGAGAAAGGCGGTTGAGGCAGAGAGGCAGAGACCCCGAGGGAATCGATAATCACAGTGGACAGTGGCAGACTGTGCAGCGGGGGCCTGTTCCTGTCACTCACGGAGGCACAGAAACACCTCCTCCACAACCACAGACTTCCAATCAGACCGACCTTTATCGCCTTTCATTAGCTTACCGCTAACACTTGATACCTCAATATCTACGTCTAACTTGTCAGCGTTTAGCAACAAATGTAACTCCGGCACGAACGCGCCGTCGAACGTGTATCTAAAATTCCATTTCAGGGTTCAACAGCTCTTCCGCGAAACACGCCCGCGCCTACTCGTCTATTCAATCAATTCCAGCGTTTTTCAATTACCGACATTACCGCCTCTGCGTCCTGCGTGTTGCTGTTTGTGCAGAAAGTGTCAGAAACATGGTTGATGTGGTTGAGACTTGGCGTCTTTTTTTTTCATTTATTATTCTTTTCTTTTTAAAGAAAGACTGAATTTGACGACAAATGCATTTTTTTTTTAGAAAATTCTCATTCCAAAAAGAATAACACTCAAAAAGAAACACAAAATGACACGGTATAGAAATTCTGTCACGAATCGAAGCAAAACAAACAGATTCCAAAGGATGAAAAAATGACAAACTCATCCCTGCAACTTCATTTCTTTAAGCTCCTTCTACCTAAATAAAAGATTCCCCGACCCCAATTTGCATTTGAATGCCTCTTTATCCCCGCGGCTGCATTTATTTCATCGAAAAGATCAAGGAATATCAAGGAAATACCATCAAAGGGAGGAGATAAAATACTCCTTATATTCTGATTCAGCCCCTGATTATTCTTCCTGACATCAAAAAGCGAGCGCGGCTCAGCGCTTGTGTTGCTGAGGAGGTTTAAATTTAAATCAGCATATGTGTGTGTGTGTGTGAGTGTGTGTGAGTAAGCTATCAGAGTCAGGAGGTAGACTGTAGCTGGTTTGCATGACAGGTTAATAAAAAACGCGCACGGGAGGTCGTGCTGCCGGTCTTTAAAGCTTCGACCTTGAGAGACAAAAAGTGAGAAATCACTAAAAGTTGACAAACAAAACAGTTAGTAGCATTAAATTTGAGTTGTTTTTACATTCTTAGAGGGTTATAAGGCTTTTGTCATTGTTAAGAACAGTGGTGTTCAACCTTGGGGTCGTGACCCCATTTGGGGTCGCCTGGAATCCAAATGCGGTCCCCTGAAATATCTAGTAAATGATGAAAAAATGACCAATAAAAAATATTTAGAATTGAAACACAACACACAAAAGACCTGTATTCCACTTTTAACCATTTTGTTAGCTTTTAACTGTTAATTATTTTGGTTTGTTAAGTATGTTACTTTTAAGTGTTTGAGCAATTTCACTATTTAATCTTCAGGTATTTCAATGTTTTTAGTTTTATTTATTTATTGTTTTAGTATTTTAAGTATTCAATTATTTGTATTATTTGTAGTATTTGTCTTTTTATTTTCCTGGACTCAGTATTTTAGCACTTTTAGTTATGATTACGTTTTAAAAAAAATATTTTTTAGCATTTATTATGGAATATTTTGGTTTCTTTTCATATTTTGGTACCAAAGGATTTTTTTTTCTACTTTTATTGAAGTGACTCAGTATTTTTTCTGCCTTTAACCTTGGCTACTCTAAATTTGCAACACAGTATAAAAACAGAAAAAAAATGGAAACAATATCTCTGGGGTCTCCATTAATTCTGCCGACGTCAAAATGAGGTCACAGCCAAAAAAAGGTTTAGAACGACTGATTCTGAGTTGTGTGAGAAAAAGCAGAGCTGCCTCTCATCCTGCCTGCTTTTTGGGCAGCGGCGGCGTCTGTGCCAGGAAACGACAGCCCTGCCATATGGACCACCGGCCGCGGTCTCACACTGCAAGTCAACCTGGTCACTTTATAAATCTGCTCGCTGCAGTCTGCTCCAAGCCCGCCCCGCTGGGATCCCTCCCCGTCCTCCTGATTAGCAACGCAACGAGAGCCTCCACCTCAGATTACAGCACCGGCCCGCCAGCCACGGAGTAAATAACACTAAAAAAAAAAAACACTTTCCTGTAAATGGGGCGCGCTGAGATCTCAACTCAAACACATGCCTTGCGTCCGTTCTTTGCAGCGACTCAGCACTTTGTTTGGGCTAATTGGCACGGGTGATTAATTATTATGTAACCCGTGACAGGCCGTGGTAAATTGGAATTAAATGACTGGCTGACATTGCATGTCCCAGTTCAGTTGTGTAATAAGCTGAGGAGGATTCATTTGGCGAGTGTGGTCCGCTGCCTGCTACATTCATCTTCCTGCCGCACTCTTTCACCGCGCCGTGACACCACCCACAAGGTGGCTACACATGTTTGGAGGCAAACAATGGCGGATTTATGACACTAAAAGGAGCTCGATGGGAACTAAAACACCAAATATTCAACTTTCTCGCTATAAAGCATCTGTCAGAGATCCTGAGGAGAATTTCTGTTTCTCAGTGAACAGCTATTACTTTCCCCTCAGGCTCACTTTGATTCTCTTTATAAAGTCTTCAGCTACGTGGACAAGTGACATTTTCTCTTTTCTTTTTTTAAATCAGGGAAAAAAAGAGCTTCATTCACACTCAAGCATGAAAATGTACGGTAGCCTAGAATGGCAACTGCACAAAAAATGTCAGCAAGGTTAAAAAACATAAAACCAAACACTAAAAATATGTCACCAAGCACAGAAAAATGTTGCAAAACTCTGAGTAAATCAATAAATTAAATTAAATGATTATTGAAATAGATATAACAACCCAATTTGACTTAGGAAAATTCAATTTTAAGTTGGATAATATATATTTTAATGCAGTAAATTTATGAATAATTTAACATTCTCAATTAAACCTGATTAAAACTAAAGCAGGGGTGTCACACTCAATTGCACGGGGGCCAAAACCCAAAACAAACTTTAGGTCATGAGTCAAACAGGATAAATGTTCACAAATCACATTAAAACAAATGTTTCTTGAACATATAGCTATACAAATAAAACAGACATGAATATTATTAAGGAATAAATTACCTTGAAACTTTAAATAACCTAATACAATGTCTACGGTAAAAAAAAAATATACAAGTTAGAAATGAAGAAAGAAAACTTTGACAAAGTGCAAAAAAAAAAAGAATTCCTTCTGCTCTAATGCCATTGTATAGAAAATAAACTTAACTAAAAGTATAATGCTCTCCATAAAAATATCTCCCATCAAAATTGCACAAATTTAAAATGTGAAAATGCAAAAGTTTGTGCGTTATCAGCTCAATAAATTGCAGGGCCATTTATCAAAATAAAAAGAAAAAGAAGAAAAAAGGATATAAATAATGATCTTGTGGGTCACATTTAAATGAAGTTGAGTTCGAGACATTTACTCAAAAGGGTTTCAAGTTAAATTTGTTTTTTTCTAAGGAAATCTAAGAAACTGAAATAAATTATTCCTGATGTTTTTTAGACTTGTGCATATTTTTGTTTCTTTTATTTAATGAACTTTAAGTTATGCATTTACTTTTTTCAAAGGTATTTTGGTGCAACCTTGTCAGGAGGTTCAGTTAGCTAGCTCGCAAAAAGGCAGTGATAATGGAAATTTTTTTTTTGTATTTTTTAGTTTATTTTCATGTTTTAGGACATTTATTTTGAGTTTCATTCTAATTTTCTGATTTGATATTTTTGGAGTTCAGAATTATATTATAGCATTTGCCCTCCAGGGCCACCGTACAAATCCCTGCCTTTTCACTCCCGCTGTGTTTCCTGAGTGTTTTAACTCCATTCTCTGCTGCAGCTCGAGCGCCTGAAGGAAGCTGAGGGCATTTTCTGTTATTGTTGCCTGTATTAATCCCCGTACTGTAAATTAAACCAAACACTTTTGAATTTCTAGGAGGAAAAAAGCAGAGATTTACACCCTGAGTCTGCTCCACTCTGCCTGTTTCCCTCCATCCCTCCCTCCCTCTCCCTCTCTCTCTCTCTCTCCGTCTCTAAATAATTACTTAAATGAATCTATTACCGGCGCGGCCTCGGCAGAGCATTAACTGAAACGCCAGTCTCCACGGGGAAGTGATGCATTCCAATGCAGGTGGAGGAGGAATTTCTCGAAAAAAGGACAAAACGCTCCAATGCGACGAGGCAACACACTCACCTACTTAAAAAGCCGGTTGTGTTCTGAAAGCGAGGAACAAATCGCACACGTGTGAGATGCGCCTTCAAAAGTGCGGCGGCCCAAAACGAAGCTTGATGACCGGCATCAAATGTTGCCGCTATAAAACGGCGAAGCTTTGATCAGACGGATGTTGAAACCGACTGCTGCTTTATTCACATCCCAATGTGGCTTCTTGATCTCATTTTTTTTTTTTTTTGATGCACACACAGATTGCTTTATATCCTGCAGTCACACAACGCAGAAAAAAACCTTTCAAGTACTTTGACTTTTATTTTTCCTCCCTTTTATCTCTTTGGAAGTGTTTTTAATGACTAGACATTGTGATTTCAATTCCCATCGTTCATATTAACGAGCCGTTCAAAAGAACCGGTTCGTCCGTGAACGTCACAACACTAACTTATTCACAATTTTGCATTAAAAAGTCAATATTTTGATATAATAGTCCAAATTTTAAGATGCTAGAATGAAAATTTTAAAAGATAAAAGTTAATATTTTATTTAATGGTCAAAACTTTGAGGAGTTAAAGTTGAATTTTGGGAAAAAAAACTCATATATTGAGATAAAAAGATAATTTGATTGGTTCACACCAACAGAACAACCATCACTCTGAACAATCTGAGAATTAAATCCTTTAATATTCATCAGCAACACAGCTGGTGTCAGTTGCTCACCGCCTCCTTTGCAAATGCTACTTCCTGCGAGAGGAAGCTATTGCTTTTGACAGCGTCCTGATTAGCATCATAGCCTATCACACCACTTCTCACATGGAATTATTTTGACTGCTCTGATTACGCAACTGGAACTGATAATTGTGCCCATTAATTGTATCAATTGCTTATTCAGGGAGTTGAATAAATTAGTGACAAAACCTCTTATTCTCACTGGAATGACATTATTTATTGTTTGTTATTAATTCATATTTAATTGATAACATTGCCCTGAAAGGTCATGGTTAATTTTCCATTATTTGCCTGTTTTCTCAGCTTATCTTTCGTTGGAAAAGAGAGAAACTGTTCATTTAATCCTGACCAGAGCTGAACAATCTGCAAAAATAATCTAACTGCAATTTATTTGCACAATTATTTCCAAGTCCCCTATCTTAAATATGTATGTAATTTTAATCATCCTGTTATGTTCATTTGTTAGTAACATCTATTATGTTCCCAAAGGATCCAAAAAAAAAGAAAAAAAGAATTAAAACATAATAATTCTAACAAGCATTGTTCAATAAATAAGCCAAGCAGAGAAAGTTTCATTTTGAAAAAATACTTTTTACTTTCTCCTAGATATTCTAAATTCAATCAATGTCAATTTGACCCAGAATACATTTTAGGAAATGAACATTGACTTTAACTATAGTACAACAACAATCCATGATTGTTTTTTTCTTGCAACACAGGGCTGCTTTTTGTCCATTTTAGTCACATTTTTCATTCCTTTTTTTTTAAAGTTCTATCCCGACTTTCTTGCCATTTTTGACTAACTTGACCACTTTTGGATATCTTTTGTCACTTTTTCCATCATTTATTACCCAGTTCTTTGCCAATTTTTATCATTTGTGTCCATTGTCATCACTTTCACTCATCTTTTTTTCCACTTTTTGACTATTTCTTAAGTTTTATTGACCCCAAATTTCTTGACAACTTTGTCGCCTTCGGTGATTTTTCCCAATTGCCACCGTTTTTGTCACTTTTTTCACCCTTTTTTTCTCCCTTCTGACTCTTTAGATATTAAGATAGTTTTATAAATCCACACAATGGCACCAATTTCTGGTACTTTGTGTGTTGATTTGTTTGATAATAAAATCTCAAAATAGTTCAATTTATCATTTATTCCTCATTGTATGAACTTTGACAAATGTAACATTGCAGTTGTTTCACAAATTTCTTCAGCATGAAAACCCTTAACCAAAATTAGATAATTAGATTGGTACTTGGTATCACTGGCGGAATTCATTCGGAACCTATAACAATACAGAATTAGGGACCCATCCCTAGATACTATTTTTTATAACAATAACAATATTAAAAACAAAAGAAGAAATAAGTTAAACACTACCACTTAACGCTGGTATAATTCAATAAATGTCTACATGACTTCATTCATACCATTATGACAAGTGTATTGTGACATTACTACATTACTATTGCAATATATTGTATCACATCCCATGTATTGTGACGCCTTCTAAAGCACCTTAGTGCATCCAACGTTCACGTTACTTTCGTATTAATTTTGTGAATGGTGTATTGTAACATCATTATATCTGTTTCGTGATGCCAAGTCTTTGTAAGTCTATGTCACCATCTTTTTTTTTTGTACCTGGTGCCGTGATACATGTATCCCAAAACTAGTGCAAACTGTATCCTGACACATGTATAACAGAGTCTCTGCCTCCGAGGCTTTAAACCCACTGCATGTCTTTTTTAGATGTCAAAAAAATGGATTTTATGCCACGCTTAATCCACTTTCAGTGCTGGATTGCCAAAAGCATGCTTTCTTTTACCTTTCTACCTCTTTTACTCTGAGCACTTCAGACACTAACTAGATCTTAAAAAATGACCATTAGCTGCTCAGGTGCATTTGCAGCAGAAGGTGTTTTTTTTTTTTCTTTTTTTTTGTGATGATACCGTTCTCATTTCTCGGCGCAAAGCGAAGGAGTAAACATTTCAGCCTGAATAATGTACCCGCTGGAAGAAGAAGTAAAAAAAAAATGCACTAAAAGTCTAAATCTAATTAGACTTTCAAATAGGAACAAAAGCACGTTGCTCTAACTCTATTGTATAAGTTGGATGTGAACAAGCTATTGCAGCACTTTCATGCTTTGATTGGGTCAGAGAAGCCTTGAACACTATATTCCCAGTCATTTTTTTCACACGCAAACACACTTAGAGAACAAAGACGGGCGCACACACACTCGTACACACACACACACACTCAACTGCTGCGGTTGTCATCCCATTTTTCAGAGACACTTTAAACAATCAATGCAGTCTCCAGAGTAATCCATATTCTCCATATCTGTGTTTTCAAGACAAAAAAAACATCAATTATTGTGTCAAATTTTATTCAGGAGTCAAGAATGACAAGTAGGGCACACACACACACACACACACGATTCTTCTCATCATTTTTCCTTCACACCATCCACTCTCCAGAAAGCAATTTTTTTTTTTTTAAGTGGGGGGGGGTAAGAGGGGGGGTGGGTGGAGCGCCTCGCGAGCTAACGTACATAATGAAAAGTGCAAGCTCTGTCATTTTCCCGCAGATAAAAGTGTTCTGATGAGAGTCGGAGACAATAGCGGCGCATTAATCTCCTTGACGTGTCGAGCTTCTGCTGTAACCCCCCCTTCCCCTTCCCCCTTCCCTCCCCCCAATCCCGAGGACCTCTATCTATCTCATACTGTTCTCTCTGTAACCACATTAGGAGTTCATGTACAGAAAAACATCCAGAATTGGCAGAAAAACAAACCAAACCATCAAGAATAGAACACAAATAAAAGCGGGCTCCGGCGTCCAATCAAAATCCCCGATGACCATCACTTGTTTTAAACACCAAAAGTGTGTCATTTCTTGTTTTCCTCCCTTCCCTTGACCTTCACTGTCAGTTTAAATCCACAAGTGCCCTTTAAATTCCTTGCATTCGTCTTAATACAGCCGCGCCGCATACGTCGTTAGCGACCGCGCGGCTCATTTTGTAAAGCTAACAGTTGTAATCTCACACATCAACGCTCACGCTAACTGATGTCACTCCTCCTCCCTCTCTCGCTATTGCTTTTTAATCTCCCGTTGCCGAGCGATGCAGTCAGCAAATGGCGTTTTTTTGGAAGGACAGTTTGAATTATGTCGCGCACAGTTAGGCTCTAACGCTCCACCGGGGCGTCGGCGACTTGTTGCTATCCCTCTGACGTCATCAAATCTGTGAACACGTTCACCTTGGAACGTCAGAAAGCTTCAATTTTTAACATTTCCACTAGAGGAATCTAGAGTTCAAACATATCGAAAGTGTTGGAGCGGTACAATCCGTGACTTGGAGCGACAATTTTACAAATTTTAGCAAACCTTTTCACAGAAAGAACAAAGTTGACAACAAAGATGACACTGAGTGCTGATAAAGCTGGTTTTGTTCGCGCAAAGTCGTCACATGAGTTCGTGGAAAATGAATGAAGAGAAAAAAGAAAAGGTGTTAAGATGCCTCTTGCTTTCATTCTAGACAATGTAGAGCTGAGGCGTAAAGAGAGATTCGATCAAGTCTGGTCACTTCCTGATTTGCATTCTGAGGGGGGCCAATCAAAGAGCGGGGTCACCCCTTTTTCTGCTTTTACGGCTTCAAGAAGAAGCAAGGGCCGAGCAACAGCAGGGGCAATAAAAGCTCCTTTAGCGCACGGATCGATACAGCACACCCACTGCAAAAGCTGCTAACCTTTCTCAGGGAGCAGAATTAATAATCCCAGCTGGTACCACTTCTTGTTTATCTCCACTCCCTATGATTTGTCGCTTTTGGAAAATAAAGGCTCCTGATTGGATCCCCTCAAAAAAAACAAAACAAAAAAAACAACAACTAAGAGTGTCTTTTATATTGTGCCTGTGCACAAACAGAGTTTTCAGGCTTTCTGCAATTTCTCTCAGTCTTTCCTACAACAAGAGAGAGAAGCGTGAAAAGACTGAAATGAAATCTTTTGTCAGCTGAAAGATTGTGAGGCATGTCCACTGTGTGTGCGCTGTCACCAAAGAGAGCCAGAATGGAGGCTCTGACAGTGTCCAAATTGTACAAAAAGTTGCTCCACTATTTTAAAGCCTTATAAAGATTTTCAGTATCAACACAGCAGGGTGCGAGATAGAGACTTCAATTCCAAGTTTGGGGGGGCCTGTCACACAAAGAGCCCTCAGAGCTACCACTGCATTGCAGCGAGCAATTTATTTGCATCAAGCTGGAATTTTACAAGGCGTCACCTTTTTCCCTCTCGCGCATTATCTGTTTCTAAGGCTCGGAAAACGTTTGAATCACAAATAGCATCTCTATAATCATGAAGAATGCACCCGATGTGTCAGTATCCTGCAGTTTGAAATGACAAAGATTTTGCAGAGCTGCACTATTGGATTTTAATTCACTTTGCATCTCCACACATCACATCCTCGGCCTGTAATTACTCCCCGGCGATGCTCTCCGTTGATACCTTTCGGGTGATATTTTCTTGCGTATTTAAGCTGCATGTGAATGATTCCACTCACATCTTTAGCCGTCGTTGCACCGTCAGGTTTTTGAGCTCCAGTTAAAAAAAAAAAAAAAAAACCACTTCCACCCGCTTATCACATGCTAAGGCACCACGTTTCCTTAAAGACACCCCCACCCCTCACCCCTCCCTGCACCACCCATGAATTAATCTGTCAGGAGCTGGATGCTTCTTATCGCTCCCCCTCTGAGGCGACTTCTTAAGTGGGAGCTGCGGATAAGACGAGTCAGAAGGAATGAGATATCACAAAACTAAACTCAGATTTAATTTGCGATGGAATTTTTTTTTTTGGGGTAAAAATATTTGAAACATTGACAACGTTTCTTTTTGACTGGATCATTTATTGCTGCCTTCAGACTATTTTTGAAGTTTTATCCCAATTTTCTACCTATTTTTGTTTCTTTTTCTCCTTTCTAGTCACTTTTTGTTGTTGTTTTTTGTTCGTACGAATTTTCTTGACATATATTGTTGCCTTTGGCCATCTTCACCAATTTTTAGAATTTTTAGTAAATTTTTTTTTACCTTTTTTGCTTCCTTCTGACTATTTTTTTAAGTTTTCTCTCAATTCCTTTACCAATTTTTGTTTCTTTTTACCCTTTCTCATCATTTTTTCACTCTTTTTTTTGCCAATTTTGGTCCATTATTTTGCGGCCCTCTGACTATCTTTTAAAAATTTCTGCTAATTTTTGTTTCTTTTTCTACATTCTAGTCACATTTTGTTCCTTGTTTGCCACTTTTCTGACTACTTTTTAAATTTCAAACAAAATTTCAGCTCATCTTTGTTGCCTTTGGCCGTTTTTTTTTTTTTTTTTTTTTTTTTTTTTTTTTTTTTTTTTTTTTTTTTTTTTTTTTTTTTTTTTTTTTTTCTTTTTTTTTTTTTTTTTTTTTTTTTTGCTGCCTTCTGACTATTATGTAGTTTTATCCCAATTTTCTACCTATTTCTTTTCTTCTCCATTCTAGTCACTTTCACTCTTTTTTTTGCATCTTTTGGACTACCTTTAAGTTTTTTCCAAATTTTCTTGCCTTCTTTTGTTTACCAATGGCACGTTTTTGTCACATTTCCACCTGTTTTGCTAGATCCCCACGATATCAAAGTTTTCCCTCAATTCTCTCTTAAATTTTTCTTTCTTTCTCTCCATTCTAGTCACTTTACAATCTTTTTTTCCTACTTTGGACCTTTTTTCTTTTTGCTACCGTCAAACTATCTTTAGAGTTTCATATATGTATACATACAAAACAGGACAAAATCATTGCCCAAAACTTTCCCAGGACCCCCCAGTTTTTGCCCGCTGTGCAGGGGCAGCCCCCGGGCAGAGTGCCACGCTTATTCTTGTGGAATAACATCAAAAAAGGATTCATCATTAATAAACCTGCGTCTTTTATTCACAGGCTCCTTTGAATATTCAAAAATATCTTTCACTCCACCGACGTGTCACTCTCGCCAAACTTCTTCCTCAGCGCTCATCCACCCTTGTCTCCAAAAACCCGAGCAGCTTTGATCAAAAGACAACAAAAATAGCTTTGAGATGAAGGAGACGGCTGCGTTTCTGTACTGTATTATGCATTACAAAAGAGCTGCGGCGCACTGTTTACCTTCTTGGGGTCTAGTTACGATGCTAACGAAGAGGGTTGTGTCCTCAAAAGGTGGGAGCTGAAGACATTTCAAACACTTTGGGTATAAATAATTTTCCTCAAACTTAGATTTGAGGCCTGAAATCTCCAAAAGGTACAATTCTCAACCTTTCGCTCCGTCTATCTTTGGCCTTTTTTTTTTTTCCTTCCCACCTCGTCCTTGGTCTCCCAATCTCCCGAGCGCTGCCCTGAATGGGTTTTCCTTAAATGGCGCTCCCCCGCGGTCGCTCGGAAGACACATCCGAGGCCGCGATCCACTTCCGTCCCCGAAGACTCCCCCCAACCCAACGACCTCCATCAACAGAGGAGCGGTTGCCAACTTCCCGAATCTTAATTTGGCCGCTTTCTCGTTCTCTCTCCCAGCGGAGCTCCTCGCGGGATGGCAATTTGCTTTTTTGGGAAGAAACAATTAATGTCTGGCTGTCTGCATATCTGCAAGTAGATCCAATTGCTTGAGGGACTCAATACACTTGATTGAGGGAGGCTTTTTTACCCTAAAAGTCACTCTATCAGCCTGGAACTAAATGAAAAGAGTGACAAAATGAAATCACAGCCGCATAACTACATGTAAAAATTAAAAAAAACAGTCTATAAATTTGTTGAAGCCAACCTTTTCCAACTCAAAAACGTACAAAAAACAATTAGAACCCCATTTGTAACAACAACCTAAATGTGTCAAACCTAAAATGTAACACTTTTGTTTCATTTTCGACAACTTATTACATTTTATTGTGTATTTTTATCACATATTGGCTTGTTGTTAAGTTAAAGTTGGGTTGTGCTACCTATTGGCCTTCTTTGTAGACATTTTTTATTTATTTATGAACATTTTTAATCTCCTAAACAAGCCCATAACTGAGTTTTAACACTTAAAACATTATTCTGTATATGTGTATCTTGTTTATTTCTTTGTATTTTGCATTTTTGTAATCATGATTCGGCAGCCCATTTGTGGTACTTTCACGGCCCTCCAGGGGTCCACGACCCACAGGTTGGGACCACTGTTCTCAGTATTTTTTTAAATAAAGTGGTGGGTTCAATCCCTGTTAGAATCTCTTATTCTTCTTGTTAAACTGTTGAATCAGACTCTGGATTGTCAGGGTTGCAGGTTCGATTCTTGGCTTAGTTAAGTCATTTTGGAGTGTAAAAGTGGACACAAGAAATCCAAAGCTCCCAGGTCTTGGTTTTGGTTTTAAAAGATAATGATAGGGGTTCAATTCCCAAATGTGTATGATGTGATTGAGCGCGTCTTTCTGCCCTCATGTGGTTAAAACACTCGGTGCCTCTTCCTGAAAACTCTCTGGGCTTTTTGAAGGAAGGCTGCAGTATATCTTTTGACCATCGGAGGGCAGGAGAAAGCTTGAGTGTTTATTCCTGAGCATCACTTCTACAAAAAGACCACTTGATGGCAGAGATACTATCTGTCTTTTAAGTGTGGGTGATATTTGTGCAACATATCAAGTATATACCTAAAAAAATGTTGGATAAAATTGAACAATGCTCCCATTTTGCTATTATTTATTTATATTTATATGTTTCATTCACCTCTACTTAACTAATGTACTGTTGTTGTATTCTTCCTGTATCTCCACCTCTGATTGGTTGACATAAAATGCTCCTATATCAGTTTTTTTTTTTGTTTTTTCAAGACTCAAATTTCAAGATACATTCAATATGGGTCACAGGATCAGGATTTAACACACAGCGCTGTCCATGGTGCTGAAACCTTACAGTCTATTTTATTCAGCACAGTGTCAAAAGAATCAGAAATATTGAGTCTGAATTGACTTTTTTAACTGTTTAAGGTTGTTCAAAAAGTCTGAGAATCATTCAACATTCAACTGACAGAATTAGGGGGGAAACTTGAGATATAATCAAAAAGTTGCAAAAAAAATGGTCTAAAGTTGACCAAAACAACCAAAAACTAACTTAAATATTCAATAACTTGCTGAGAAACCTCAGAAATATGTCAGAAAGCAGCAACAATGGGAGGAAAATGACGAAAAATGACAAAAAACAAACCGTGAAAAGTGGTTAAAATAGTCAGAAATAGACTGTAAGGTCTTGGACATGGACAGCGCCGTGTGAAATACTGATGACAATAGGGTACAATGAATTTTTAAAAAATGATTTGTGTTTTTATTCTGATTCAAACTAAAATGAGCATACTGGTTACAAATTTGTGGTCAGTTTTTTTCTAGCACATCAAGTTTTGTCCCGAAAAGTCGACTGAATTTACCAGGTGCAAAAGTCCACTGTGAAACTGTACGTATCTGTTGGGTAAGCTGTGGAGGAAGAAGTTGACGTGCTAGAAAAAAACGGACTGCAAATTTTGAATCAGCGTGCCTATTTTAGTTGTACACAGCATAAAAAGTGAACTCAATTTTTTTTATTTTCATCAGTTTCATTATCATCAGTATTTCACACACAGCGCTGTCCATGGTGCTGAAACCATAAACTAGTTTTGACTAATTTTCAAGTTTTTTCTGAATGTTTTTGATTATTTTTGTTGTTTTTTTGACCATGTTGGTCACTTTAAGACCATTTCCTGCTTTTATCTCAGAAAATTTCTCAAGTTTCAAATTGTCCCCTAGTGTAATCAGGATTTAACACACAGCGCTGTCCATGGTGCTGAAACCTTACAGTTTATTTCATTCAGCACAGTGTCAAAAGAATCAGAAATATTGAGACTTTTTTAACTGTGTAAGGTTGTTCAAAAGTCTGAGAATCATTCATCATTTTCCTGACGCGTTGTAACGAGGTAAACCCTTCACCCCTTGTACGGTTGCTCATCTGGCTTTGTTATTGCACTCAGGGATTCTGTACACTATCATTACGTCTCAGGCCTGTTCTCCTCACGGCTACACAAAGCCTTTCCCTCCGCTACTCCCTCCTCATTCATTTTTCATCGGCCGCCGCTTGTTAATTAAAACGCTGAATGGCACACTTTAGGTTGCAAACAGCGAATTTTGTTGCTTGACCTTTTCTTCCAGCCGCTGCAGGAGTATGACGCCTTGATGAGTGGATAATGTAGTATCCCGCCTGACAGGCCTCTTTGGGAGAATTAATGAGAACATAGAGTGAGAAAGAGGAGTGGAGCTGAAAGGAGGAGGAAGGGGGGGGGTTCCTTTTATTATTTCTGAGGTGCAACGTGTGGATTATCCCTGTACCCGAGCTCGCAAGTGGTTAATGGATGTGATGTTGTTGTTTGGGGGGAAATAAAAAAAAAAAAAAAGAGGTGAGCTGGATGATAAAAGGAAGCGAGAGCTGCCATCATAGATGTCATCCCTGTTTCCTTCATTAGCCTCATATGTGTTGCATCCTGTTTGTTCCGCGGGGTGGAAAATATTTGATGGCACAATCCAAAGCGGCGTGAAAATGAAACATTTGAAGAGATTTCAGCGAGTTCCAAACTGATCCACCTTTTAATCAAGCGATTCTTTCCGTCTAAACGAGAGGATGAAATGGATCAAATCTATTATCCTCTGGAAATTAGTCAAGCCTTCTTGACTATCTCATGAG
This sequence comes from Thalassoma bifasciatum, assembly GCA_008086565.1. Classification (NCBI taxonomy): domain Eukaryota; kingdom Metazoa; phylum Chordata; class Actinopteri; order Labriformes; family Labridae; genus Thalassoma; species Thalassoma bifasciatum. Next base: position 22,320 of record RPOG01000437.1, read on the forward strand.
TCATTACTGAAGAGGTGAAATTGATTCTCTGCTAGATTAACACGTCTTGGCGGGATGTAATAAATGGTCCTTAGCCTTCGCTGATGACCACATGTGCGAAAGATGAAGTTTTTACAGGAGGAAATGGGACGTAAGTAGCAGCTTGTGGCACCGACGCTGGATGTAACCCAGAGTCGGGTTTAATTTGACGGCTCTTTAATGGATGTCCCCGGAGAGTACATGATTGTAAGTACTGTCTCCATCTGGCTCAATGAGCGCCGCTAACATCTCTCAGCCATGGAAGTGTACAGTGAAATAGCTTGTAGAGCCACTTTCTCTCTTTGAGGCCTTTCCCCATCATAGATCTGAACACACCAACACGTGATTGATCTCTACACCGTAGCGGTCATTAGCTCGAGGCTGTCACGCCGTCGTGATGCTAGCTTCACTCTGAGCCGCATGGAATAATTGCTTTCAGAACTTTGAGTGTCAGCTCTAAATTACAGCTGCCAGAGAAGACATTTAATTCCAATGTGTCTCTTCTGCTCTGGCCTCCATGATCACAGTTTTATTTACCGATCCACGCTGTAGAGAACGCCGCCTCGCCTTTCTATCACTCTGATGAGCTAAATGGACGTAAAGTCAAAGTGGATACGAGACTCTGATTGACCTGACAGTGGGAGTGAAGTGGCGCCAAAGACTAGCAAACATGAAATGGTGCTGTAAGTTAGTGATAGGTTTGATAACAGGCGCCATCTGGTGGATGTTTGGGCGTTAAATCGCAATTTAGATTAAATTACAATATGATGTGTGCAGTATTCTAATTATAGTGCATCAAAATACCAGTTTTTTTTTTTTTTTTGCAGTCGACCAAAGAGACAAACTGTTGAAAACTACCTTTGCAAAAGAAACAATTCAGGTCGCAGGGGTGTCCAAGCTATGGCCCAGGGACCAATTGTGGACCGCCGTCTATTTGCAAGTGGCCCCCAGCTTTCATCTTTCTAACGTTTTGTCACTGAAAACTAATAATGTTCTAACTGTTTACATTTACAGTTTCTGTCAAGTGCTTGAAATGAATCTTAATGTGTCTGGTAACTGTGCATAGGCAACTTCATAAAGATAAAACTCAACTTTTATAGCTGACATTAAATTGCATTTGGCGTGATGTTTGGGACTTTTTCAAGGTTCTTCCTGGTTTTTCTAGGGGAGGGTTTCTAAGGAGATGGAGATGTTTTGTTGGGAAAAGGGATGAGAGATTTTAGGCTAGAGTTTTGCTAAATGGCTAGACTTGAATAAAATTTTTCCTGAATTCAAACTGAATGGACTCTACAATTTTTTCATGGTTCAACATCTTAAAACTAGGAGACCTAGGATGAGAAATTATGCAGTAGAAATGGGGGTCCTCCCCCACCTTATATTAAAAAAAACCTTCTTTTTTTTTTTAAAGATATTTTTTGGGGCTTTTCTGCCTTTAATTGGATAGAGGAGGAAAGGGGGAGAGAGTGTGGAACGACATGAGGGAAACAAGCCACAGGTGGGAATCGAACCCGGGCCACCCGCTCAAGGTGTCCATGACGCCATCTGTGGCCCCCGAAAAATACATTTACCAGTGGTAAACATGGAGAAAAACAGCAAAATGCAGCAATAAAATAAATACAATTCAGTCTAAGGTGGCAAAAAAAATGTCAAAAAGCAACAAAGATTCGCTTTAAAACTTAAATTAAAGTAACAGATGCAACAAGTAACAAGCAAGCCCGACAAAATAGATTCAACAGTGGTAACTATGGAAAAATTCAGCAAAATGCAGCAATAAAGTAAATACAGTTTTGTCTAAGGTGGTGAGGAAATTGGCAAAAAGCAACAAAGATTAGCTTTAAAACTTTAAAAAATAGAAAGGAGTTTAAAGGGTGAAAAAAGTTCTGTTTTTTTGCCTAATTTTACCACTTTGGTTGTTTCTCTTATAAAGGTAGTTTTTGACAGATGTGCAGAAAACATCTACTATAAAAAATGTAATTAAAATTCAATATTTCACTGTCGAGAATTTATGAATTAGGGAAATACGCTAACTTTAATGTTTTGTTGCTTTCTTTAGGAGCGTTTTGAGAGTTGAATCCAACTGTATTAATACATTGCTCCATCTCCACGTGTTAAATTTATTCACGTCGGAGCAGCAGAACACTTACACTCACTCCCCTCGCAGGTGAATTGATCTGACAGCAAACAAACACATCCATTTAAAAAACCTCCATTCTTGGCGCGTGCGGCATCAATCACGCCGTCCCGCGCTTTTAAGCATCACCACCCCGAGAACAATGAAGTTGCTTCTGAGACGGCGTTTTTGGAGCTTGAGTGATCGCTCGTTTGTTTTGGAGTAGACTTCATAGTGTGTGTGTGTGTGTGGCTTTTCAAGGGGGGGAATCACCATCAGCGTCTCTTTGTATTCCTGATCAAAACATTCAATTAAATGTGAGATAGCGATATCAGAAAATGCTTATTTGTTGGAAAATGAAAAAGATTTGCTTGAAGTTTGTGCTTCTACAAAAAGATTACTCCTCACACAGTGGGATTAAAGAAAACGAATACATTAATTCAGTTAATTAACTTGATGGGCTTGATGAAATAATACACGAGAAAATGAGCTTTCATGATCGAAAACTCTTCCCTGAACACGGCGGGATTTCGAAGAAACTTTTTCATATTGTGCATTTAAAGACCTCTCCCCCTCTTTCCCTCTTTGTAATGTAGGACACTGCTGTTTTCTTGGTGTGGAGGGTGGAGGGGAGGGGGGGTTGGTGCCTCTGTGCCTTGTGTTTTCCAGAGCTGAGATATGATTCAAAGGCCTGACAATCGGATGCCTGAGCGGAGGGAACGGCGACTATTTCGGGGTCGCTCACCAAACACAGGATGTTCTGAGCGCTCGCTGAGGAAACATTCTGTGCTTATTGCGGCTTGGAAGGAAGATTGCAGGTGGGGGGGGGTGAAATATAGGTGGTGATGCGCCAATAATAAGACACAGACATAAAAGAATGAACCTACATTTGAACCTGCAGCTTCTATTTAAACCAATAATTCGTTGTGAGGTGTAAGGAATGCAGTGGCGTTCTCAGACTTTTCGTAGACCAGGGGCAAAAGGGCTTCCAGGTTTGGCTAGCATGTGTTTTGGCTCCTTAGAGGGCACTTTCCTGTGTTCTGGCTTCCAGGGACTTAAAGAGTGCATTTAAGCTCTCAGTCTAGGATATATTTTTTGCTCCCAAGTAGGTGCTCAAGCATTTGTTTTGGCAACCAAAAGGGCATTAAAGACTGGATTCTGCTCCTAAGAGGGTGCTTGAGGTTTTATTTTGATCCATAGACATAACTTTTTATGTTTTTTGGCTCCCAAGTAGGTGCTCTAGCATTTGTTTTGGCAACCAAGAGTGCATTAAAGAGTGGATTCGACTTTCCACAGCTGAATAATTGTCTCAGAGTCTGTCAATCGATCGTATTTGGAGTTTTCTCCCATGTTTGCAGACGGAAAAGTGAACTCCACTCAAACACTGCTGATTCTCCGAGTCCATCCCCCAACATCTACAGCATGACTTGAACTGTGTTGCTATAGAAACAGGAATTACCCAAAGCCGAGTAGTATCTGGATAGAGGGGAGACAAAGAAAGAGATGTGTGTTTAAAGTGTAGAAATAGTGATTTTTTTTTTTTTTTTTTTGCATATCCTTACCTGGCGACACGGCATCAAATTTGTGAGAGTGAGTAAAAAAACTGAACTGGAACTAAGTCTTGAGAAGGTCAAATTAATAAGACAAAAAGTCCAATTTTGAATTTTTATCTCAAGGTTTTGAAAACATTCAAGTGTTCAATTTTATTGTTGTAACAGGTGAAAATGGTCTTCAATTATTTCTATGTTCTGGAGAAGCTTTTTATGTAGCTTGTATCTTATTTACTTCTTTTATTTTCCTAATACATTTGAATGGGCAGTTACCCCATGCAGTAATAGTTCCAGACCAGAAGGTGGCGCCTTTGATGAATTACTGCTGCTGTTACAGGGAAAGAAGAAGACACTGATTGCACTGCTGCTCTGTGATTGGCTGAGCTGTGGACCAATGAGGGGTGTGCTTGGTGCTTTTGAATGGAGTGTTCAGTCACCTGTGTGGCAATGTGCTCTTCTCCTCTCTGTGTTACAGGTGCTGCTGCTCCAAACAAGGTGGGTTTGCTTTAGTTAGCTTAGCTTTAAATGTTTGAACTGGTTTTATGTCTTTCAAGGCTCTATGCTAAGCTAACTCAGAGGAAAGTATGGTTTGCTCTCACTAAGCTGTGGTGCACTGACACAGTCACTCTTTTCACACACTTTGCACTTTTTCCCTGGTGCTTGGTTCATTTGTTTGCTCCCCAGAAACTAATCCAACTGAAGGAACAAACTTGAAACAAGGTGAAGTTGCTCCACTTTTGGCAAATTGTTGTCTTATTTGGCACTAACTGATATGACTCTGTGTTTTTTAGGTTCTCTGCAGAGCTAGCCTGGATGTTGGCCTTTACTTTGGTCAAGTGCTTTACAGGCCCTATGCTAAGCTAGCCAGCCTGTGGGCCTCCAACAAATGGGGTTTGCATATCTTAGCTTTACATTTTCATATTTTTTAAACAAGTTTTCCATGAACATGCTAACACATGATGCAATCTTCACAGGATCTCTGCTAAGCTAACCTGGCTGTGGGCCTCCAATCAAGATGGGTTTGCTAAGCTCTGAATTTTATTTAACAGTGTAATTTGAATGAATTGTCAATAAACTAGCTAACAAACATGATAATGTCTCAACAGGCTCTCTGCTAAGCTAACCTCGGATGAGCTGTGGGTCCCCAAACAAGTCAGGTTTGCTTAGCTTAGCATTAAATGTTTGTCATCCATTTTAACCAAGTTTTCTGTTCACTAACTAACTGACTGTCTTTACAGGCTCTATGCTAAGCTAACTCATTGCTAAGTATGGTTTTCTCTCACTAAGCTGTGGTGCACTGACACAGTCACTCTTTTCACACACTTTGCACTTTTTTCCAACGGTGGTTGGTTCATCTGTTTTCTCCTCAGAGACTAATCCACTGGAACAAAGCTGAAACCCTGGATTCAGACGTCCAAACAAGATAAGTTTACTTCTTTCTACTTTGCACTTTATTTTCCATGTTGGTCAAATTGTTGCCTTAAATCACAATAACTGACATGACTCTGTTAACAGGTTCTCTGCAAATTTAGCCTGGATGTTGGCCTCCCTGTAATGTGGGTTTGCTTACCAATGTTTTATATTTGAGCATTTGAACAGTTTTTTGTCACTTTACAAACTAACTTTACTGTTGTCTTTACAGGCTCTCTGCTCAGCTGTAGGCCCCAACAATGCAAGTGTGCTCATCTTAGCTTAGCATTTAATTTGTGACACTAATTTTTATTGAGTTTTATGACTACCCACTGACTTCTCTCTTTCCAGGCTCTATGCTAAGCTAACCTGGCTGTGGGCCTCCAATCAAGATGGGTTTGCTTTACTTAGCTTTGCATTTTTTATCGCTTAACTGGAAAGAAATGTTGATGAACTAATAGTCAAATATGATGCTGTCTTTACAGGCTCTATGCTAAGCTAACTCAGAGGTAAGTATGGTTTTCTCTCACAAAGCTGTGGTGCACTGACACAGTCACTGTTTTCACACACTTTTCACTTTTTTTCCTGGTGGTTGGTTCATTTGTTTGCTCCTCAGAGACTAATCCACTGGAACAAAGCTGAAACCCTGGATCCAGACGTCCAAACAAGATAAGTTTACTTCTTTCTGCTTTGCACTTTATTTTCCATGTCGGTCAAATTGTTGCCTTAAATCACAATAACTGAATCTCTCTGTGTTTACAGGTTCTCTGCAAAGTTAGCCTGGATGTTGGCCTCCCTGTAATGTGGGTTTGCTTACCAATATTTTATATTTGAGCATTTGAATAGTTTTTTGTCACTTTACAAACTAACTTTACTGTTGTCTTTACAGGCTCTCTGCTCAGCTGTAGGCCCCAACAATGCAAGTGTGCTTAGCTTAGCATTTAATTTGAGTCACTATTTTTTATTGTGTTTTATGACTATCCACTGACTTCTCTCTTTCCAGGCTCTGTGCTAAGCTAACCTGGCTGTGGGCCTCCAATCAAGATGGGTTTGCTTTACTTAGCTTTGCATTTTTTATTGCTTAATTGGAAAGAAATGTTGATGAACTTATTGTCAAATATGATGCTGTCTTTACAGGCTCTATGCTAAGCTAACTCATTGCTAAGTATGGTTTTCTCTCACTAAGCTGTGGTGCACTGACACAGTCACTCTTTTCACACACTTTGCACTTTTTNGGCCTCCCTGTAATGTGGGTTTGCTTACCAATATTTTATATTTGAGCATTTGAATAGTTTTTTGTCACTTTACAAACTAACTTTACTGTTGTCTTTACAGGCTCTCTGCTCAGCTGTAGGCCCCAACAATGCAAGTGTGCTTAGCTTAGCATTTAATTTGAGTCACTATTTTTTATTGTGTTTTATGACTATCCACTGACTTCTCTCTTTCCAGGCTCTGTGCTAAGCTAACCTGGCTGTGGGCCTCCAATCAAGATGGGTTTGCTTTACTTAGCTTTGCATTTTTTATTGCTTAATTGGAAAGAAATGTTGATGAACTTATTGTCAAATATGATGCTGTCTTTACAGGCTCTATGCTAAGCTAACTCATTGGTAAGTATGGTTTTTCTCTCACTAAGCTGTGGTGCACTGACACAGTCACTCTTTTCACACACTTTGCACTTTTTCCCTGGTGGTTGGTTGATTTGTTTGCTCCTCAGAGACTAATCCACTGGAACAAAGCTGAAACCCTGGATCCAGACGTCCAAACAAGATAAGTTGACTTCTTTCTGCTTTGCACATTGTCGACTTTGGTTAAATTGTTGTTTATCAAACTGATATAACTCTGTATTTTACAGGTTCTCTGCTGAACAAGCCTGGACGTGGCCTCCAATCATGCTGGGTTTGCTAAAGTTGACTTAGCATTTCATTTTAACTATCTACTCAGAACAACTGTACATCAACCAATAAACAAACATGATGCTGTCTCTATAGGTTCTACAGGCTAACCTCTGCTGAGCTGTGGGCCCAAGAACAAGTCTGGTTTGCTTAGCTTAGCATTCATTTTGTCATCCATTTCGACCAAGTTTTCTGTTCACAAACTAACTGACTGTCTTTACAGGCTCTATGCTAAGCTAACTCATTGGTAAGTATGGTTTGCTCTCACTAAACTGTGGTGCACTGACAGTCACTGTTTTCACACACTTTGCACTTTTTTCCCTGGTGGTTGGTTCATTTGTTTGCTCCTCAGAGTCTCATCTCCCTGATGGCCTGAAAACTGTGCCCTCATCGTGCTTCACATCAAGACTGGATCTTCCTCAGCCGCTCTTCAAAGAAGCTCCTGAAGTGGAAAAGTGTTGTCATCTCATTGCATCTCAAAACACTGTCTGTCTGTGTCTGCAGAAGTCCACTGTTGAGTTATCTTGGTTGTTCTGTTCCACAAAACTGAAACATTGACTTCAATAAAACTTCTTGTTTACTGATTCCATGTGAATGTTTGAGGTTTATTGATTGCACTAATCTGAGGTTATTGTTTGAACCTGTCTTTATACTGGAACATTGAACCATTTGTATTTTGGTTTTTCTTTTAAAGACTTAAGTTTTCTTGTCAGATTGTTCATTGATGTAAACTCAGTGATATAATCAATAACATCATGAGGGTTCTTCCTTTGCATTTTTCTTTACCTCTGGTCTAAGTGAGTCAAAGTCACAATCTGTCCATGCCCATATATGGCATTCAGGAAACATTCATCTGTATATGGATAAAAACCAAATCTTTCCAGCAAAACCAGCTAATTTTACTCAATATGAAGACCCAGATGGTTTTACTGTCCACAAACACAAAAGAATAAGGGCCACTGTTACAAAGAAATAAAGTTGGTCTTCTATCATACAGTATAAATGTATACCTTGTGCCTTTTTAAGTTGTCTGTCATATTTATTTATGAATGGATCACAGTTTTTTTGTAAAGAACTTGTCTTACTTTTCTGTCTTTATATTTTTGTGCCACTGTTTGTCATTGTTTTTTCAAAACGGAGTGTCTGTTTTTAGACGGTGTGCGAATGAATTGTTGTCAGAGTTTTATTTCAATGGCGTATCAGTATTAAAAGGGTTTTCTATTCAAAACTGCTCAATGCTGTGATCTTTAACCAGCTTAAACATGAGTTTACAGGTGAGCTGTCTGTCTCTGAGGCTCCTCCCACCCCAGGAGAGGAGGATGAAAAAGCATACTGCCCCTGTTAGTTTACAGGACACCCAAGAGAAACAAATAATGCGTTGATGCAGCCTGAACCTGGACTTCTGAACATAGGACACCAACGCCATGATGGGGCACCAAGATGGTAAGCAAAAAGGTAAGTGGTGTTGCCAACGATGCAGGTACTGAGACACAAAAACATATTAATATTGTCTTTTTTCAGTGTCTTGTATTTCACACGTCTGAAGTTTATGCAGCTGTGTGTCACTGTGGTTTACTGACTTCTGGTCCAGACTCTGGACCCTGAAATCACAGGCTCAATTCTTATTGGAACATTGGATTTTTGAGGCTAAATTTCTGAGAAGAAACACAAAATCTTAATCATGTTAACCAAAATATGGGTTGTGAGTGTGTGTATGTGGCTCACAGTGGTAGATACATGACTGTGAATCTAAGGAATCTCAAGGTTGTGGGTTTAATCCTGGACGCTGCCCATTGATTTCTTTTCACATCAATTATCAGCCTTTCCAGTATGTGTCAGGTTCACATATTAGAGATTAAGCACATTCCCTGGTGTCCCCAGAGTGAATTAAAATGTCTTAATGCATACATTATGAATGAGTGAAATTGCTCTGTTCATGTAATCTGTGCTTTGGGGTTGAAAAATATCAGAAAAATGTCATCTTGTGTGTGTGAAAGAGAAAAAAATGTCCCAGTCAATCAGAATCAGATGTATCTTGTTTGGCTTAAATGTTATATAATGACTTCTGATGAGTGAGAAGTTGATTTTAATGATGTTTGCAGTTCAGTTTTTGTCCACAGGAGGGCAGAAAAACTCGTCATTGTGAAAATCCTGAAAACCCAAAGTTCAGGTTTTGACCACAAGAGGGAAGAAAAGTCAACATTTACCAAAATGTTTGAAACAACATGTTGATCCTGATGAGGTAAAAGTCATCAGGCTCATTTGTGTTTCTCTGTAGCTCAATGGTGTTAAGTCCTGACTCTGGGTCTTAGTTGTGTTTCTGTTTTGACTGCAGTAAATGAGAAAAGTTGCTGAAAACTCAAATGGAGATGATGAAGTGAAGTGTGTGTGTTTCCAGGTGGAGCTGAGTGTGTGTGTGTTTGAGGTAGAGGGCAGCACTGTTCCTTTGATGTAGTGTGTGTAGCTGCAGAATCTGCAGAAGAAGAAAAGGCAGGAAGTGGAAAGGCGGGAGATTCATCATGGCACCTGTGAAAACAGGTGTTGGTCCTTATCCTTGATTAACTCACCGTGCCTCATGGTGCTTTCTCCTTGATACCAAGACGCCTGATCGATGAAGCTAACAGTTTTATCCTCCTTCAGATGAAAGTTTGACTGAGTTTTTGAAAGAAAGAAGAGAAAAATCCAACAGCACAGACACAAAGAAGAGAAGAGCAAAGACCTGATGGACTGCGGTGAGTGGCTTTTTCATTTCCACCTGATTAAACCCAGAGATCCAGGGTCAGAAATGCTCAGATACCAGTTTATATTTCACTGAGAGGTTATTTGTCCTCAGATTTTAAAGTGAAGTAGAGAAACTTTCATCAGCAGACAGAGAAATGAATTTCAAACTTTGTAAACTGGCTGTACAAATGAAACAATTGCTAAATTGTGACAGACATGTGTTTTCTCTGTTCTCAATCCTTCTGTCTTTTCTAAGAGCCAGAGGAGACGTGAACCAGCATGGAAGTGACCCCCCTCACCCCCCCTCACCCCAGCCCCTGTTCTGCCCATCAGCTCTGGGGTCCAGCAGATTGAAGATGAAGAGGAGGATAAAGAAGAAGAGTCCAGTCTTGATTTCAGAGGCCAAAGAATCTTCATTTTAATTCAGGAGGTTTTATGTATAAACAGTCATGTGAAAAGTTTGTCCACCCCTGAAAATGTGTGTATTTTTATTGCGGTGATTATTAAAGTATTATGTTGTGCTGTGTCTTTCTGACTTATGTGACTTGTTTTGCTGCCTTGCATTTGTGCTGTGCGCCATGTCGTGTAAGGGCATGTTGTGCCATGTTGTGCCTCGCTGCCTTGTGTTTCTGCCGCGTGTTGTGTGTTGTGTCAGGTTGTTCTGTGCTGCTGTTTGGTTTCTGCTGGGAGCCATGTTGCGCCGTGTTGCGTTGTCTTTCCATAGTTTGCTGTTGTGTTCCTTGTCGTGCCTTGTGGTTGTTTTGCCATGTGGTTGTCGGGCCTTGTCGTGCCGTGTCTTGCTTTGTCGTTGTCGTGCCGTGTCATGCTTTGTGGTTGTCGTGCCGTGTCATGCTTTGTAGTTGTCTTGCCGTGTCGTGCTTTGTGGTTGTCGTGCCGTGTCGTGCTTTGTGATTGTCGTGCCGTGTCGTGCTTTGTAATTGTCGTGCCTTGTCGTGCTTTGTGGTTGTCGTGCCGTGTCGTGCTTTGTGGTTGTCGTGCCGTGTCGTGCTTTGTTGTTGTCGTGCCGTGTCTTTGCCTTGTTGTTGTCGTGCCGTGTCGTGCTTTGTTGTTGTTGTGCCGTGTCTTTGCCTTGTTGTTGTCGTGCCGTGTCGTGCTCTGTTGTTGTTGTGCCGTGTCTTTGCCTTGTTGTTGTCGTGCCGTGTCGTGCTTTGTAGTTGTCGTGCCGTGTCGGGCCTTGTTGTGCTTTGTGGTTGTCGGGCCTTGTCGTGCCGTGTAGTGCTTTTTGGTTGTCGTGCCGTGTCGTGCTTTGTGGTTGTCGGGCCTTGTTTGGTCTTGTCGTGCCGTGTCGTGCTTTGTAGTTGTCGTGCCGTGTCGTGCTTTGTGGTTGTCGTGCCGTGTCGTGCTTTGTAGTTGTTGTGCCGTGTCGTGCTTTGTAGTTGTCGTGCTTGGTCGTGCTGTTTTGTGACTTGTTTGCCGTGTTGTGCCATCGGTGCCGTTTTGTCGTTCCGTGCTGTTTTCGTGCCTCGTGCTGTAGTGCGGTTCGTTGCGGTTAGTTGCGGTTTGTTGTGGTTAGGTGTTGCAGTGAGTAAAGCTAAAGTTAACTATTTAGTCCGTGTGGGTTTGTCAAACTTTTCACATGACTGTTGTAAAGAAATTGAAGTATTTCTATTGTGTATGTTTAAAATCCTGTATTTGTGACCTGCAGGTGTATTAGCTGCGGTAAAGTTTTTCTGCTTCTTCTTCTTCTTTCTCTGCAGAGTGACTCTTATTCACTGATGTTTCAGCCTGAAAAGGTAAAGTATTGAAGATCTGTGACAATCTCAGGATGTTTAAAACTCAATCAGCTGTGAAATATCACAAAGGAAGGAAGGAGACCAGAGTAAGACTGTGACATTTTCTAACAGGAGCCAGAGGAGACCTGAACCCCCCCCTGCCCCCCCAGAGCCCCCCAGGAGAAGAACTCCTCTGCCTCGGAGTCAGCTGGTGGAGGACAGCAGGAGCAGCTCCAACGCCCCCATCAACTTCTGGAATCAAGTATCCACATTCTGAACATGCCAACAGTGTCTTTACACAGAATCCTCATTATTTGTGGGTTTTGTTTTCTTCTTGTCTTGTAGAATTTGATTCCAGAGTGAGAAGCAAGTGTCTGATCCGAGCTGAACCTGCAGAGCTTCACTTCAGTGGGTTTGAGATGCTCGTAAGTAAACTCTTCATCTCTCATGGTGTCTTAATGATTTTAACATCATTGCTTCACTTGTGTTTTAGTGGCGTCAGTTTTGTTTCTTTGAAGTTTCTCTGATCTGTTCTTGTTTTTATTTGTCAGCATCGACTCCTGCCAGGCCTTTCCTGCACCTTGAAGATCAGGTTTCGTCCCCATGAGTGGCGTTACTACGGTTGCAACATGCGATAAGAACTTTATTCATAATTTTCATCTTTAATTCCCTTTAAATATCTTTTCTCTTTCATTCCCTTTAAATATATTTTCTTCCCATTTCTGTCTTTTTTCACTCTTAGAAAGAAAACCTGTTGATTCCAGTTCAGGCCGACCCAGTCATTGATGACCTGCACATCCTGACACACCTGGACCTGTCAGCAGTGTCACTGGGACAAAGGTCGGCTCATTGAATGGGTTTGTTTTTTGACTTTGTCTGTTTTATCCAGTCATAGAAAGTAATCTGAATTTGTCTCCAGTTCTCCAGCTGATTGTCACAGTTCAGCACCACCAGGGGGGGCCTCCCGTTTGTCTCCTTGATGTCTCAGGCTCTCGTGATTTGGAGAAAGTGTCCGTGGGTTGAGCTGATGCCACCGTGACGACCTGATTCCTTCTTCTACCTTAAAGTTGGGATTTACATGTGACTCAGAATGTGGCTGATAACTGGTGTGGAAGCATAAACACTGACATGTTTTCTCATTGTAGGTTCTTGCCTGAAGCGCCCAGAGCTTGTTTGTGTTGGTCCAACTTCATATGGTGTAATAAAGCTTTCTGATGAAGTAAAGATTGTAAGTGTCTATCCATTACAAACATGTACATTTTAAGTTTGTATGATTTGTGTATCATTGAATATCTCCTTTGTTTGTTTACACCAACAGGTGTATCCAAAGATGAAGCAGTAGCTGCACATGTGGATTTGGAGAAGAAGCTGAAGAACACATGTTGAAGATTGAAGACACTGATGCAGTGTTTTTGCTGTTTTTTGTTTTTATTATTTATTTTTTTTATTTTCTATTTTTTTGTTTGTTTTTTTTTTTTCATGAAGTGGGATTTCATTCATTGAAGTTGAATGTAATGAGTTGTGGGCAAAATAGTTTTGAAATGTAATTTGAAATCATCCTGACATCAATAACACAAAAGACAAAAATGACAAAACTGACAAATGACAAAATGACACAAATGAGACGTTGCGTTGCGTCGCCGTTGCGTCGTCGCGTCGTTGCGTCCTTGCGTTGCGTTGTTGCGTCGTCGTTGCGTTGCGTCGTCGTTGTGTTGCGTCGTCGTTGCGTTGCGTCGTCGTTGCTTTGCGTCGTCGTGCTGCGCAATTGATATGACAACATGGCCATATTGTGTTTCTTAAACTGAAGTGAAAGGTGCCTAATGTGATAGTTTTGTTGTATAACCACATTGAAAGTGTCTTTAATCCCAATGTTGTCTGATTTTGGTGTATTTTATTTTATTTTTTTTAAATTTTATTTGTTTTTCATGAAGTGGGATTTCAGTCATTGAAGTGTAATGTAATAAGTTGTGGGCAAAATAGTTTTAAAATGTAATTTGAAATCATCCTGACCACATTGAAAGTGTCTTTAATTCCAATGTTATCTGATTGTCGATTTTTTTTTTGTTGTTTTTTTTTGCTTGGATTTGACTGTTAAACTGTCTTTGAGTTTCAAAAAGCACTCCGTCAATAAACTGTATTACAAAACATGTAAATTAGGAAGGTTTTTTGAACAGGATGGTGATATTGGTTTTCTAAGACACTGATGCAGTGTTTTTGCTGTTTTTTGTTTGTATTCTTTTTATTTATTTTATTTTTTTTGTTTTTCATTCATGGGATTTCACTCATTGAAGTTTAATGTCATGAGTTGTGAAGTCAAAGGTACCTAATGTGATAGTTTTATTGTACAACCACATTGAAAGTGTCTTTATTACCAATGTTGGTGGATTTTAGTTTGTTTTTTTTTGCTTGGTTTTGACTGTTGTACTGTCTTTGAGTTAAGAAACAGTTGCAGTGTTTTTGCTGTTTTTATGTTTTTGTTTTTCTTTTTTCTTTTTTGTTCGTTTTTTTTGCTTGGATTTGACTGTTGTACTGTGTTTGAGTTTCAAAAAGCAGTCTGTCAATAAACTATTACAAAACATGTTAATTTGGAATGTTTTTTAGAACAGGATGGTGAGATCAGTTTTCCACTGATGCAGTGTTTTTGTTGTTTTTTATTTTTATTTTTATTTTTATTTTTAATTTTTTCATGAAGTGGGATTTCACTCATTGAAGTTTAATGTCATGAGTTGTGTGGGCAAAATGTTTTAAAATGTAACTTGAAATCATCCTGACATCAATAACACAAATGACCAAAATGACACAAATGAGACAACCTGTTGCGTTGCGTCGTTGCGTTGCGTCGTCGTTGCGTTGCGTCGTCGTTTCGTTGCGTCGTCGTGCCGCGCAATTGATATGACAATATGGCCATATTGTTTCTTAAACTGAAGTGAAAGGTGCCTAATGTGATAGTTTTGTTGTACAACCACATTGAAAGTGTCTTTAATCTCAATGTTGTCTGATTGTCGATTTTTTTGTTTCGCTTGGTTTTGACTGTTGTACTGTCTTTGAGTTAAGACTAACAGTTGCAGTGTTTTTGCTGTTTTTTTCTTTTTCTTTTTTTCTTTTTTGTTTGTTTTTTTGGCTTGGTTTTGACTGTTGTACTGTGTTTGAGTTTAAAGAAGCACTCTGTCAATAAACTGTGTTAGAAAACATGTAAATTTGGAATGGTTTTTTTAGAACAGGATGGTGATATTGTTTTCTTTTGGCTCTCTGTAATGGCTGAATGAAAAGTTATTTCTGTCCAATAAAGCAAGAAATGTAAAGTATGTATATATCTCTTTGTATTTATATATACACACATGCTTGTTTGGTTGTTTCCTGTGATTTCTGCAGAATCACCCTTGGATTTTGTTTTGTCTGAAAAAGTAATACAATGGTAATGATTTTGTCTTAAATGTTTGAAGATAATGAAGTAAATAATGAGCAATTCAAGGTTACTATTGAAAGTGAAACAATGCAAAAACACATTGGTAGTTTTAGCTTTTACTTAGAGAATGTCATGTGTCATAAATTAAAAGCTGAAGATTGTTCTGCTGCCACCAGAACTCTCCAAGTCCCCAGGACCAAGCTCCACACCATGGGCGATCGGGCTTTTTCCTCTGCTGCCCCGAGGCTGTGGAACGCTCTCCCTGACCATCTGAGGACCCCACAGACGACAGAAGACAGAAGATTTCAAAAGAAATGTTAAAACTTACCTTTTTAAAAAAGCATTTGGCTAGTTGGCAGTACTGGGCTCTTCATTAGTACCCTAGAAATTATTCTTAAAAGTGTTTTTAATGTGTTCAATTGTCTTACTCTAGCACTTTGAGATTGTCTGAATGTAAAGTGCAATACAACTAAAATGTATTATTGTTATTAGCTAAAGATACAAAAGATACAAAAGAAGAGGAATGGATCAGTTTCCTGCTGTCAGCAGAATAACCCCACATGTTTGTTATGTAAAGTACTGATAAGTTGCAATGTTCTCTATAATGTCAGCTAATCCTTATAAGACATTTCTGATATCATCTCTCATCTCTTATTTTGGAAGGTGAAATAACAGTTAATGAGTTGTTCTTGTTGTCTTTAATTGAATCAATTACTTCATTAAAGCTTTTTAATTATCTGCAATTATTGTTGTTGGAAGTTTCTGAATTGTCCTCTGTCAGAGTGGAAGAGAGAAATAGGAGAAATGAGCATTGAAACTGAGTGTCAAGGTAGCGAAGGGGCTTAGAGAGCAGACTTACAGCCAAAAGGTTGGAGGTTCAAGACCCCAACAGGCTCAAACAGGCTCAAACAGGGACATTATGGCTGAATTATGGTGTAGACGGAGTCTTTAAATGTCCTCTTTCAGAGTGGAAGAGAGAAATAGAAGAAACGAGCATTGAAACTGAGTGTCCAGGTAGCGAAGGGGCTTAGACAGCAGACTCAGAGTCAAAAGGTTGGAGGTTCAAGGCCCCAACAGGCTCAAACAGGCTGAAACAGGGACATTATGGCTGAATTATGGTGTAGACAGAGTCTTTAAATGTCTTCTTTCAGAGTGGAAGACAGAAATAGAAGAAACGAGCACTGAAACTGAGTGTCTGGGTAGCCAAGGGGTGAAAGCAGCAGGCTGAGACCCAGGAGGTCGGTGGTTCAAGACCCACTGTGGCAGTTTGATGGTGAATCTTCATGCTGAAGGTTTTTCAAATTGTCCTTTGAAAAACAGTGGAAGAGACAAATAGAAGAAACGAAAACTGAACTGGTATCTCTGGTTGGCGTAGGGCGTAAGAAAGACGGTTATGGATCCAGGGTTCACTGGTTCAAGCCCAGTCCTGGACAAGAATGGCAATGGCAGGATGGTATCCAAGGAAGGTCCTTTGACCGCGGTGGTCGAATGGAACAAAGCACAGCGGTTGTGCCCCTCTCCGCGCACGGGTCATCTCGAAAGCCTCGGTCCTCTCTGCGCATGGGTCCTCTCGAAAGCCTCGGTCCTCTCCGCGCATGGGTCCTCTCGAAAGCCTCGGTCCTCTCCGCGCATGGGTCCTCTCGAAAGCCTCGGTCCTCTCNCATGTGTTTTCTCTGTTCTCAATCCTTCTGTCTTTTCTAAGAGCCAGAGGAGACGTGAACCAGCATGGAAGTGACCCCCCTTCACCCCCCCCCCGAGCTCCAGCCCCTGTTCTGCCCATCAGCTCTGGGGTCCAGCAGATTGAAGATGAAGAGGAGGATAAAGAAGAAGAGTCCAGTCTTGATTTCAGAGGCCAAAGAATCTTCATTTTAATTCAGGAGGTTTTATGTATAAACAGTCATGTGAAAAGTTTGTCCACCCCTGAAAATGTGTGTATTTTTATTGCAGTGATTATTAAAGTATTATGTTGTGCTGTGTCTTTCTGACTTATGTGACTTGTTTTGCTGCCTTGCATTTGTGCTGTGCGCCATGTCGTGTTGGGCCATGTTGTGCCTCGCTGCCTTGTGTTTCTGCTGCGTGTTGTGAGGTCAGGTTGTTCTGTGCTTTGCTGCTGTTTGGTTTGGGCCTTGTCGTGCCGTGTCGTGCTTTGTAGTTGTCGTGCCGTGTCGTGCTTTGTTGTTGTCGTGCCGTGTCGTGCTTTGTAGTTGTCGTGCCGTGTCGTGCCTTGTTGTTGTCGTGCCGTGTCGTGCNTTTCTCTGTTCTCAATCCTTCTGTCTTTTCTAAGAGCCAGAGGAGACGTGAACCAGCATGGAAGTGACCCCCCTTCACCCCCCCCCGAGCTCCAGCCCCTGTTCTGCCCATCAGCTCTGGGGTCCAGCAGATTGAAGATGAAGAGGAGGATAAAGAAGAAGAGTCCAGTCTTGATTTCAGAGGCCAAAGAATCTTCATTTTAATTCAGGAGGTTTTATGTATAAACAGTCATGTGAAAAGTTTGTCCACCCCTGAAAATGTGTGTATTTTTATTGCAGTGATTATTAAAGTATTATGTTGTGCTGTGTCTTTCTGACTTATGTGACTTGTTTTGCTGCCTTGCATTTGTGCTGTGCGCCATGTCGTGTTGGGCCATGTTGTGCCTTCGCTGCATTGTGTTTCTGCTGCGTGTTGTGAGGTCAGGTTGTTCTGTGCTTTGCTGCTGTTTGGTTTGGGCCTTGTTGTGCCGTGTCGTGCTTTGTAGTTGTCGTGCCGTGTCGTGCTTTGTAGTTGTCGTGCCGTGTCGTGCCTTGTTGTTGTCGTGCCGTGTCGTGCTTTGTAGTTGTCGTGCCCTGTCGTGCCTCGTGGTTGTCGTGCCGTGTCGTGCCTCGTTGTTGTCGTGCCGTGTAGTTATTTGTGGTTGTCGTGCCGTGTCGTGCTCGTGCCGTGTCGTGCTTTGTAGTTGTCGTGCCGTGTCGTGCTTTGTAGTTGTCGTGTTTGGTCGTGCTGTTTTGTGACTTGTTTGCTGCGTTGTGCCATCGGTGCCGCATTGTCGTCCAGTGCTGTTTCGAGCCTCGTGTTGTAGTGCGGTTAGTTGCGGTTTGTTGCGGTTAGTCGTTGCTGTGAGTAAAGCTAAAGTTAATTATTTAGTCTGTGTGGGTTTGTCAAACTTTTCACATGACTGTTGTAAAGAAATANGTTGTCGTGCCGTGTCGTGCTTTGTAGTTGTCGTGCCGTGTCGTGCTTTGTAGTTGTCGTGCCGTGTCGTGCCTTGTTGTTGTCGTGCCGTGTCGTGCCTTGTTGTTGTCGTGCCGTGTCGTGCTTTGTAGTTGTCGTGCCGTGTCGTGCTTTGTAGTTGTCGTGTTTGGTCGTGCTGTTTTGTGACTTGTTTGCTGCGTTGTGCCATCGGTGCCGCATTGTCGTCCAGTGCTGTTTCGAGCCTCGTGTTGTAGTGCGGTTAGTTGCGGTTTGTTGCGGTTAGTCGTTGCTGTGAGTAAAGCTAAAGTTAATTATTTAGTCTGTGTGGGTTTGTCAAACTTTTCACATGACTGTTGTAAAGAAATAGTAGTATTTCTTTTGTGTATGTTTAAAATCCTGTATTTGTGACCTGCAGGTGTATGAGCTGCGATAAAGTTTTTCTTCTTCTTCTTCTTTCTCTGCAGAGTGACTCCTCTTCAATGATGTTTCAGCCTGAAAAGAAAAGGTAAATTATTGAAGATCTG
This sequence comes from Thalassoma bifasciatum, assembly GCA_008086565.1. Taxonomy (NCBI): domain Eukaryota; kingdom Metazoa; phylum Chordata; class Actinopteri; order Labriformes; family Labridae; genus Thalassoma; species Thalassoma bifasciatum. The sequence continues at coordinate 40,852 of RPOG01000437.1, forward strand.
TGACAATCTCAGGATGTTTAAAACTCAATCAGCTGTGATTTATCACAAAGGAAGGAAGGAGACCAGAGTAAGACTGTGACATTTTCTAACAGGAGCCAGAGGAGACCTGAACCCCCCTCTGCCCCCCCCCAGAGCCCCCCAGGAGAGGAACTCCTCAGCTGGCCTCGGAGTCAGCTGGTGGAGGACAGCAGGAGCAGCTCCAACGTCCCCAATCATCTTCTGGAATCAAGTATCCACATTCTGAATATGCCAACAGTCTCTTTACACAGAATCCTCATTATTTGTGGGTTTTGTTTTCTTCTTGTCTTGTAGAATTTGATTCCAGAGTGAGAAGCAAGCGTCTGATCTGAGCTGAACCTGCAGAGCTTCACTTCAGTGGGTTTGAGATGCTCGTAAGTAAACTCTTCATCTCTCATGGTGTCTTAATGATTTTAACATCATTACTTCACTTGTGTTTTAGTGGTGTCAGTTTTGTTTCTTTGAAGTTTCTCTGATCTGTTCTTTTTATCTTTCAGCATCGACTCCTGCCCGGCCTTTCCTGCACCTTGAAGATCAGGTTTCATCCCCATGAGTGGCGTTACTATGGCGGCAACATGCGATAAGAAATTTATTCATAATTTTTATCTTTAATTCCCTTTAAATATCTTTTCTCTTTCATTCCCTTTAAATATATTTTCTTCCCATTTCTTCTCTTTTTTCACTCTTAGAAAGAAAACCTGTTGATTCCAGTTCAGGCCGACCCAGTCATTGATGACCTGCACATCCTGACACACCTGGACCTGTCAGCAGTGTCACTGGGACAAAGGTCGGCTCATTGAATGGGTTTGTTTTTTGACTTTGTGTCTGTTTTATCCAGTCATAGAAAGTAATCTGAATTTGTCTCCAGTTCTCCAGCTGATTGTCACAGTTCAGCACCACCAGGGGGGGGGGCCTCCCGTTTGTCTCCTTGATGTCTCAGGCTCTCGTGATTTGGAGAAACTGTCCTTGGGTTGAGCTGATGCCACCATGACGACCTGATTCCTTCTTCAACCTTCAAGTTGGAATTTACATGTGACTCTGAATGTGGCTGATAACTGGTGTGGAAGCATAAACACTGACATGTTTTCTCATTGTAGGTTCTTGCCTGAAGCGCCCAGAGCTCGTTTGTGTTGGTCCAACTTCATAAGTTGTAATAAAGCTTTCTGATGAAGTAAAGATTGTAAGTGTCTATCCATTACATACATGTACATACCTTTACATTTGTATTATTTGTGTTTCATTGAATATCTCCTTTGTTTGTTTACACCAACAGGTGTATCCAAAGATGGAGCAGTAGCTGCACATGTGGATTTGGAGAAGAAGCTGAAGAACACACGTTGAAGATTGAAGACACTGATGCAGTGTTTGTTTTTTGTTTTTATTTTTTTTATTTTCTATTTTTTTGTTTGAGTTTTTTTTTTTCATGAAGTGGGATTTCACTCATTGAAGTTGAATGTAATGAGTTGTGTGGGCAAAATAGTTTTGAAATGTAACTTGAAATCATCCTGACATCAATAACACAAAAGACAAAAATGACAAAACTGACAAATGACAAAATGACCAAAATGACACAAATGAGACGTTGCGTCCTTGCGTTGCGTTGTCGTTGCGTCGTCGTTGCGTTGTCGTTGCGTTGCGTCGCGTCGTCGTTGCGTTGCGTCGTCGTGCCGCGCAATTGATATGACAATATGGCCATATTGTGTTTGTTAAACTGAAGTGAAAGGTGCCTAATGTGATAGTTTTGTTGTACAACCACATTGAAAGTGTCTTTAATCCCAATGTTGTCTGATTTTGGTGTATTTTATTTTTTTTATTTTTAGTTTTTGTTGTTTTTTTTTTTTTTTCATGAAGTGGGATTTCATTCATTGAAGTGTAATGTCATGAGTTGTGTTGGCAAAATGTTTTCAAATGTAATTTGAAATCATCCTGACCACATTGAAAGTGTCTTAATCCCAATGTTATCTGTCTATTTTTTTGTTGTTTTTTGGGGGTTTTTTTGTTTGGTTTTCACTGTTGTGCTGTGTTTGAGTTTCAAAAAGCCCTCTGTCAATAAACTGTGTAACAAAACATGTTAATTTGGAATGTTTTTTTAGAACAGGATGGTGATATTGGTTTTCTAAGACACTGATGCAGTGTTTTTGCTGTTTTTTGTTTGTATTCTTTTTATTTATTTTATTTTTTTTGTTTTTCATTCATGGGATTTCACTCATTGAAGTTTTATGTCATGAGTTGTGAAGTGAAAGGTGCCTAATGTGATAGTTTTGTTGTACAACCACATTGAAAGTGTCTTTAATCCCAATGTTGTCTGATTGTAGTTTTTTTTGGGGTTTTTTGCTTGGTTTTGACTGTTGTACTGTCTTTGAGTTAAGACACTGATGCAGTGTTTTTGCTGTTTTTTTTTTTTTTTTTTTTTTTTTTTTTTTTTTTTTTTTTTTTTTTTTTTTTTTTTTTTTTTTTTTTTTTTTTTTAAAAAAAAAAAAAAAAAAAAAAAAAAAAAAAAAAAAAAAAAAAAAAAAAAAATTTTGTTGTTGGTTATTTTTGCTCGGTTTTGACTGTTGTACTGTGTTTGAGTTTCAAAAAGCCCTCTGTCAATAAACTGTGTAACAAAACATGTTAATTTGGAATGTTTTTTTAGAACAGGATGGTGATATTGGTTTTCTAAGACACAAAGACACTGATGCAGTGTTTTTGCTGTTTTCTGTTTGTATTTTTTTTTTACTGTTTTTTTTGTTGTTTTTTTTTCATGAAGTGGGATTTCACTCATTGAAGTTTAATGTCATGAGTTGTGGGCAAAATAGTTTTGAAATGTAACTTGAAATCATCCTGACATCAATAACACAAAAGACCAAAATGACAAAACTGACAAGTGACAAAAATGACCAAAATGACACAAATGAGACAACCTGTTGGGTCGTCGTTGCGTTGCGTCGTTGCGTTGCGTCGTCGTTGCGTCGTCGTTGCGTCGTCGTTGCGTTGCGTCGTCGTTTCGTTGCGTCGTCGTGCCGCACAATTGATATGACAATATGGCCATATTGTGTTTCTTAAACTGAAGTGAAAGGTGCCTAATGTGATAGTTTTGTTGTGCAACCACTTTGAAAGTGTCTTTAATCCCAATGTTGTCTGATTGTTGTTTTTTTTAATTTTTTTTTTTTTGCTTGGTTTTGACTGTTGTACTGTCTTTGAGTTAAGACACTGATGCAGTGTTTTTGCTGTTTTTTGTTTTTATTTTTCTATTTTTTATTTTATTTTTTGTTTTTTTTGGCTTGGTTTTGACTGTTTTACTGTGTTTGAGTTTCAAAAAGCACTCTGTCAATAAACTGTGTTACAAAACATGTTAATTTGGAATGTTTTTTTAGAACAGGATGGTGATATTGGTTTCTTTTGGCTCTCTGTAATGGCTGAACGAAAAGTTAATTCTGTCCAATAAAGCAAGAAATGTAAAGTATGTTTATATCTCTTTGTATTTATATATACACACATGCTTGTTTGGTTGTTTCCTGTGATTTCTGCAGAATCACCCTTGGATTTTGTTTTGTCTGAAAAAGTAAAACAATGGTAATGATTTTGTCTTAAATGTTTGAAGATAATGAAGTAAATAATGAGCAATTCAAGATTACTATTGAAAGTGAAACAATGCAAAAACACATTGGTAGTTTTAGCTTTTACTTAGAGAATGTCATGTGTCATAAATGAAAAGCTGAAGATTGCTCTGCTGCCACCAGAACTCTCAAAGTCCCCAGGACCAAGCTCCACACCATGGGCGATTGGGCTTTTTCTTCTGCTGCCCCGAGGCTGTGGAACGCTCTCCCTGACCATCTGAGGACCCCACAGAAGACAGAAGATTCCAAAAGAAATGTTAAAACTTCTTTTAAAAAAGCATTTGGCTAGTTGTCAGTACTGGGCTCTCCATTTGTGCCCTAGGAATTATTCTTAAGTGTTTTTAATGTGTTTCATTGTCTTACTCTAGCACTTTGAGATTGTCTAAATGTAAAGTGCAATACAACTAAAATGTATTATTGTTATTAGCTAAAGATACAAAAGATACAAAAGAGGAATGTAGCAGTTTGCCTGCTGTCAGCAGAATAACCCCACACTTTTGTTATGTAAAATACTGATAAGTTGCAATGTTCTCTATAATGTCAGCTAATCCTGATAAGACATTTCTGATATCATCTCTCATCTCTTATTTTGGAGGGTGAAATAGCACAGTTAATGAGTTGTTCTTGTCTTTAATTGAATCAATTACTTCATTAAAACTTTGTAATTATCTCTAATTATTGTGTTGGAAGTTTCTGAATTGTCCTTTGTCAGAGTGGAAGAGAGAAATAGAAGAAATGAGCATTGAAACTGAGTGTCCAGGTAGTGAAGGGGCTTAGAGAGCAGACTTACAGTCAAAAGGTTGGAGGTTCAAGACCCCAACAGGCTCAAACAGGGACATTATGGCTGAATTATGGTGTAGATGGAGTCTTTAAATGTGCTCTTTCAGAGTGGAAGACAGAAATAGAAGAAACGAGCACTGAAACTGAGTGTCCAGGTAGCGAAGGGGCTTAGAGAGCAGACTCACAGTCCAAAGGTTGGAGGTTCAAGACCCCAACAGGCTCAAACAGGGACATTATGGCTGAATTATGGTGTAGACGGAGTCTTTAAATGTGCTCTTTCAGAGTGGAAGACAGAAATAGAAGAAACGAGCACTGAAACTGAGTGTCCAGGTAGCGAAGGGGCTAAGAGAGCAGACTCACAGTCGAAAGGTTGGAGGTTCAAGGCCCCAACAGGCTCAAACAGGCTCAAACAGGGACATTATGGCTGAATTATGGTGTAGACGGAGTCTTTAAATGTCCTATTTCAGAGTGGAAGAGAGAAATAGAAGAAACGAGCATTGAAACTGAGTGTCTGGGTAGCGAAGGGGTGAAAGCAGCAGGCTGAGACCCAGGAGGTCGGTGGTTCAAGACCCACTGTGGCAGTTTGATGGTGAAACTTCATGCTGAAGGTTTTTCAAATTGACCTTTGAAAAACAGTGGAAGAGACAAATAGAAGAAACGAAAACTGAACTGATAACTCTGGTTGGCGTAGGGCGTAAGAGAGATGGTTTGGGATCCAGGGTATGCTGGTTCAAGCCCAGTCCTGGACAAGAATGGCAATGGCAGGATGGTATCCAAGGAAGGTCCTTTGACTGCGGTGGTCAAACGGAACAAAGCACAGCGGTTGTGCCCCTCTCCGCGCACGGGTCCTCTCGAAAGCACCGGTCCTCTCCGCGAATGGGTCCTCTCGAAAGCTCGGTTCCTCTCTGAAGCACGGTTGTCCGAAACTCGAATCCTCTCAACACAGAAGGGGCTCTCTGAGGAGAGAGAGAGAGAGAGAGAGAGAGAGAGAGAGAGAGAGAGAGAGAGAGAGAGAGCGNATGACACAAGATGACACAAGATGACACAAGATGACACAAAATGACACAAGATGACACAAGATGACACAAGATGACACAAGATGACACAAGATGACACAAGATGACACAAGATGACACAAGATGACACAAGATGACACAAGATGACACAAGATGACACAAGATGACACAAGATGACACAAGATATTTTTTGTTTTTTAGATTCTTCATTAAGAAGACACGTGGTGGTTTTCATTTAAGACTTTTATTGAGACAAGTCTTTTATATTACAGTCACCTTATCATCTCATTCTTAAGTGGTAATGAAATTTAAAATCATGACAACACACAAATGTGTGTGTATATAAACACACACTATAATTTTCTGTTTATTTTACAGAAAAAAACATTTACTTATACAGTGAGTGAAAAACAACAACAGCAAAAACAGTTGATCAGTTTCTACATGTACATTTGTGTTT